>CAWVRF010000835.1:0-38406 GCA_963932465.1 Maratus speciosus | reverse complement strand
TTGCTGGGCAACATATAACAATATGTTCCCGCACCATGTTGGTTAAATCAAAGTAAAATTGCGTAATTTGTTATTTCTGTTTGTATAAATATTTTTTTATAAAATATAATTATGAGTGTAAAATTATAGTGTTTATATATTTAAGTAAAATAGGAGTGTAAGTTCATACAAAAATTATTAAGTTGATTTTAAATATTAAATATATATTTTTAAAAAATTGTTGTATTGTAAAATGAATGTATAATGTTGAATATAGTTCGGATCTCAGATAACAACAATAGCCAGACGCCATGGTGTCGTTTTATGACAAGCCAGTGGAAAGTGGTGTATAATTAGAAATCGTAAAATAGTAAAAATGTTGGAATAAATTTATGGCCTTAATAAAAGTGTTGGGATAAATTTATGGCTTTTCAGACCACCCAAACTTTAAGGCATATAATAATATTAAAGTATATGTAAGGGGCCATTTGCAGACTGTTAGCTAATAGGTCTATCGAAGGATAATGCAATATCTTCTCATATCCAATAAGGGAGGACTAGACAAATAGTTCCACCCACTGCAAGAGTTGGTGTGCCAGAAGAAAAAGGTTTGAAAAAGAGAGTCTAAAAAAAGATGTCGAAGACGCAGGAGCTCTCCTGAAAGACCGTGCAATGAATCCAGAAAGCCCTAGTAATGCCCAGGCGAGATGGACATATCGGAGTGAGCCTAAGCAAGCCTAATTGAGGATGTCTTCCTGATGTTGAAATAAAATTGATTGTTCTACTGCGGTCCGAAGCCATGCATCCTGCCATCCCGATATCGCCGCTCTGATAAGAAGCTGATTCCAGATGACATATGGATATGATCCTTAGCAACGCGACAACTCTGAATTTGAAGAATAAAGGCCACCATCCCGTATATGATATAAGGTATTACCTTAATCTTTTTCTTTTACCATTTTAAATTATATGAGAAATTATAAATATCCTTTTATGATATTTTATGGTAGAGAGCAATCTGAGAACCAACAAAATCAATAATTAAATATAATTAAGGTAATTTAAAAATGAAAGAGAATTATTCTTTTTTGCAAAAAGAAAAATATATAATAATAAGAGTAAATGAAAACATTGTCTTTTTTTTAAAAGATTAAATATACATGAAATAATGAGCAGCAAACAAAAGTGTTGCTTTCTTTTTTTTTTTTTGAATTAATATTATGTGTTTCTGTATATAGTTGTGTTTAATGTAAATAAAATATTTAATCAAGTTTTTAAAAAGTTTCTGTAATTATTTAATTGATAATGTTTAAGGTGTGTCAACTTATTTTAACAGCTTAAATTTTAGTTTAATTCATAAGTGGAAGAGTTCGTCTAAATAATTCACAACGCAAACTCTTAATTTTATTCGTAATTAATTAAATTTAATAATTACAGTTTTACGCGGATTATAATTTAATTTTATTAATTATACGCGTTGCTCTTCTACTAGAATTACGTAATTACGATCACTTATGTTATTTGAATTTATCTAAGGTATATAAAATTATATACCAATTTACTATGAGGTTGCTTGGATGATTTGGACCAATTAACAATTTTGGATGTAAATTAAATAGGAAATAAACAAGTGTAATTATCTGTCCAGCACACCTGAAAATGCCTTAACCCCTAACTTAGTTTTAATTCATAAATGCCACATAAGCACCAGAATATTGGAATGAAAAATTTCTTTTTATTAAGCACGTGACCAAAAGCTTTTGCTTTTTTTGAAATAAATTTGTTTGTAAATTCTGGTGTCTTTCATTCATTTCTGCATTTTACGAATAGAAGTACCTTGCTCCTGAAAGGGTTGAAAATGAATATTGTGCTGGACTTTTCATTAAAACTGGTGAAAAAACATTTTCATTTAAATTGATTGTGATCACTGTCGTTACATTTCGCTATCGAAGAATGTAGTTTGTTTCCAAGCCAAAAATATTCTTCCCTGTTGTTGTCTGCGATACCAACGGCTATTTTTAATATCGAAGCAGTATCGACAGCGATGATAATGATGCCCATGTGTTTATTTAAACTTGAAATACAGCATTCTGTAAGTGTTTATTCCAAAAATTCTTCAGATGTCGCATTTGAGTGGCCCCGCCCCCAAATAACGCCTTTAAATGAAATTTATTAATTGTTACAGATATTTTTGTAAATATTTAAATGTTATACCTAATGCACACTTTCGACCTTTATATATAATATATAGATGAACATATGAGGAATTTTTTACAAGAAAATGGTAATTTTCGTATAACCATAAGAGAAGATTCGGTACTTGTTAGTTATCCCGTCGACCAAATTACTCTCGCCAAATTGTAAGATTAAATGCCAATAATGTTGATCGCAAATGTCACATTCACATGACAACACGTGTTTACGTCATCAAGTGATTTTTATTTCAACGTTTTATTTGTATTTTTATTAATGTTACACAAATTTATTTGTTCTTTCGTTATTCAAAATAAAAATTATGTGAATTTGTATAATTTGATGGGTGGTTTGGCGATTTATATAATTTGGCGAAATTGGTCGACGGGATAACTAACAAGTACCGAGGATTCTTATTTTAGTAAATTTTTATCGCTATTTCACACAATTTTTATAAACAGAAAATTATACAAAAATTCCCAGTTATGCATCTTTGGTATCTGTATAATCTCAGTTAATGGCATGAAATTCGGTGCAGAAGCTTTTTAGAAAATCAGTTTTTAAAAAATTCGAAAAAACATTTTATCTCATTAAATATCAATATTTATAAGGTGAGATAATAGGGGAAATATATTGTTAGATAGGTATCCACATCTGTGAAAAAAAATCATGGAATTGATTAAAAAGGCATGTTTCCAACGCTTACCCAGCTGTGCCCTTTGTTTGAAATGGATATGTTTCCAATGGTACACGGTACGCGTCCTTTTATCTTATCTTTATATTTGTTACTCAACATTACGAGCAACCACTTAACAGGAATTCAATGATATTTTAACCGACTGCTATACTATTCACAGTGATAATATTTACAAATATAATAAGTATAGTATATATATAGTACAAATATAGTAAGTATAATATTTATTTTCTAAGTATTTAAGGTGTTTGTTTTGTATTAAAAGTATTAATTTTAGTTTGTTTAAGGTTTCAATTAAAAACTCCAATTATTCGAACTCCAGCTATCCGGATCGATATAAGGATTTGTTAGTAATGAAATACTAAAAATATGTGGAAATGCAGGCTATATGCATTCGTCCGTAAAAATATAATATCATTGAAATTAATAATTTAAGCGTGTTAACTCATCTTAAAATTTATGTTTGTTTGAAATAGTTGTAATCTATATTTCGATAATTAGATTAATAATTAGATTAATTGTTCGAAAAGTCTGCATTCATGAATTTGAGAAATACGGCATATGTCTATCATAATTTTGGGAAATCTGAAGAATGCATTTGTATTTTAGAAATTGTAATTATAATTTTAATTAGAATTGTAGTCTTGAATGTTTTTAATATATGTGATAGGAGTAAGGGGCTGTGCATATATAACGTTATCGCCTTAGGGCGGGAGGGGGTAGCACATGATATCATAAGATATCTCTAGGGGGAGGGGTTGTTTACCTTTTGATATCGTTATCATTTTTGATCCAACCAAAATTTTCTCTTTTTATTTGTAATTCGTTCTTTGCATCAAAATAGTCTGCAGTCTACTTATAATAAAATCCGAGTGGAGAAAAGTATAGGTAACCATTCCCGTGCGAACCATTCTGGTCTGCGAATCGAACGTAGCTAAATGCCATGTTAGGCTTAATGGAAAACATATGACAGCTAAATGATAATTTCTTCTACTTGAAATAAAGTTTGTTTAGCATATTTTCATATAAAACATGTATATCATATCCAATTATAATGCATTAAGTTTCAAATTAAAAGTAAGCTATTATAAACATCATATTATTAGATATAATAAAAGAACACTGTTGCCATGCACAATTTCCAAATCCTGAAACAAATGAACGACTCTTTGAACGCTTCATTAAAAAAAATACAAGTTAATTATCTGATCCTTTTCTTAAAATATTTGTAAAAGCATATTAAAGTCTTTAAATATTTTAATTTTGTTTAAAACCTTCAAAAGCTATCCAATTAAGCTCTAAATTAAAAATAGGGAAGTTGCAATCAGCTAATAAATCATTGTACTTCAAGTGGAGATCAGGTTTAGTTCCACCAATCAGAACTGCCTATTTGTAGTGTGTGACCTTCAGCATGGCGTCAATTGCAACTGCCCTCAGGTGTATCAGGAGAGAAATCAGGAGCTTATGTTTCTTGCTAATTCCTTTGGCGTCATCAATGAGCAATTAACACGTTCACGCCGGCGCGGTGGGTCACACTCGACTGTCTCAGACTTGTCAAGTCTACGGCTTTTTGCACACCACTGTTATTTTAGAGAAAATGTTGCTCCCGTTAAATCGCCGAATTGCTCTAATTAAATAAAACATCATTTTCTGTATTAAAATACTGGTATCCAAAAGGCCGGAGACTAGGTAGCTCTGAAACAGTCGAGTGTGACCAATGGAGTTATGAATAAAGAGGGGGAAACATATAGTGTACTGTCTATCAGTTTGCTAGTGAAGTAACTGAGGAGGTTGTCACAAGATGGCGGCTGTTACTTTTTAAATCGAATCGACAGTTTCTGATTACCGCCAGGAGAACTTCCCGCCAATAAATTTGAATAGAAAATTTCGTCTTATTTAAGTGCCTTATTCACGCAAATGTTTTATCACAAATATAGTAAAAATTTCTATTTATTTTTTCTGGTGGTGGTTTGTCCAGGTATAATAATCTTTTTCACTGATACTGACAGGAGATTGTCTTGGTTGTCACAATATGGCGGAAACGCAGGGGCTGATTACCGCCAAATTATACTTCCACCACTATAAATAAATAGCTGTTTCTTCCATTATTTATGACTAAAATTTTGCATCAGTAAAGAGTTTAATCCCTTGAGGTGCGCTGGTATTTTTTAGTGTTGGGTAGGACACGAGGGATTTCAGACGTTTGTATAAGTTACCTCTGAAACATTTTTGTCATGACAATGTCATACTTTAATTGAATGAGGTAGTGAGGAATTAAAACGCAATAACTACAATTGAGCTGGGATGGAAGTACTGGCTTTCCGCTTCCCCACTGTCCTGACAATGTGAAGTCAGACGTTAGGGGAGTGGGTACTTTAGAGTTACTGTCAGGTTGATAAATAGAAGTATATCGTTTTCGGAAAACATAAATGGAATTAGTAGAACTGGACAGTGAATGAATGAAGTAACGCGGTGTTTACAAGATTATCAGAAGTACTTTTTTTCCCCCTGCCATAGTAATCCGTAGAAAAAAATCATTGTACTTGTAAAGAATTTAAAGCACTTTTAAAAATAATTGGATTACAAAGAATGCAAAATTGAATTGTTCAGCATATACTGAACAAGAAGCAGGACTTTGGAAATGGAAAACATCAGTGAGGAATTTTAGTAATTTTTTAAATAAGTTATGTACAAAAGCTGCAAATTATAATACATATTTTTGCTTGCTATTATTCATCTGAAAAATCACATTTACAAAAAGCAAAATGCTTATTATTATTAATATATCTAATGAAAAAGAAAACTTTGATCTTTTTCGACAACCTTTGCTTTCACACGAAGTTGTGATTTGATCGTTTATTTATTATTCCGACAGAGTAATAATTAGGACAATTTAATCCCCCCCCCCCCAAAAAAAAAAAAGAAATGCTAATAATAAATAAATAAATAATAGTTTAAAAAAATAAAAACATTTTTAAGATTCCCTGTGTGCTGTGACGTAGCGGGTTTTAAAGAAATGTTTAGCTATTTTTTTTTTTTTTTTTTTTTGCGAAATAAAAAATGCAGAATTTTTTTTTCTTTTTAAATAAGAATTTTAAAATTTTGTATGCTAGGGAGGTATAGCATAGTACGTGTTTGGATGGTTGTGAGGGGCTTGTAACCTCAGGACTGGCGCAACTATCGGGCAGATGGGCAGCTTTTTCAAGAAGGTTCACGTTTTGAGCACTTTATCGCCAGAGTAACGGTTGGCGCGGGGATGAATTCAATGCTACGCACCCTTTCTTGTTCCTGACGTCTACGCGTAACGAACAGCAACCCCATTCCTTTGCTGAGAGCTTTTTGCTTTTAAAACGAAGACCTTTTTCGCATTAAAATGCTTTTAATTGCACAATATATATAATTCAAACATATGTTATGGTTTTCAGTTCAATAATATTCATTTATTTCATTAATTCGCTATGTTCGAAGAAACTGAGAACGTATTTTGTTTTTTAGGAAAATTAAAAACAGACGTAAAGATTTTTTTGTAATAAATATAATTCTATTGATCATGTTTTTATGACACAATGGAACTTAGTTTTATTAGCTTTACTACTGAATTAATTTAGTTTTTTAATTAAGTGGCATAATTGTGTCACGTGTTGATTGCATTAATAAAACATATTTTCACTAAACTAATTCCTTAAAAATTAATTGTTCTTAATTTAATTGCGATTAGACGTTAATGAAGAGACGAAGAAACTGAGAACGTATTTTATTTTTTAGGAAAAATAAAAACAGACGTAAAGATTTTTTTGTAATAAATATAATTCTATTTATCGTATTTTTATGACACAATTGAGCTTAGTTTTATTAGCTTTACTACTGAATTAATTTAGTTTTTTAATTAAGTGGCATAATTGTGTGACGTGTTGATTGCATTAATAAAACATATTTTCACTAAAATAATTCATTAAAAATTAATTGTTCTTAATTTAATTGCGATTAGACGTTAATGAAACTAAAATAAATTCGATTATAATTAGATTGAACGATAAATCATAAATTATTTAGCTGTATCATGCAATTAAAATCAGTTAAAATAATTGCAAGTTGATGCATGTTATTAAATCAATTACTATAACATTTTAATGCTAATCTTTATCATTATTTGAGTTTTTATGAAAAAAACATTTGTCTGCCCCTAGCGCACAAAATTAAAAATCTTTAAAATTCTTCAGTTTTTTATTTTAAAATTTTTGCCACATTTTTAAATATTATTTCGTCCTAGTTGTTTTATTTGTTATTTTAAAATAGTCATTCGTCATATTTGAATAAATCATCTAAATTCTCTCGTATGAAATCCCCCCCCCCCTCTAGACACACACACACACACACACACTCCATTTTTCATCATTCTGCACACATATCGCACTATTTATTGAGTTGAAGCGGCAATAAAATAATGATCAATCGTCTGAGGCAACCTCCCATTTAGAATGTTCTCTTCTCCTCCCCCCCCCCCAATCTCTCTACCAGTACACTATTTTTTGACCATTTAAAATTCATTGTTGCCTTGCAGAAAAGATTAGTTAAAATTGTGTTTTGCTGTATCTGTTGATTTTTAAATAACAAATAAACAATTTACCATAAAAAAAAAAAAAAAGAAAAGGAAAGAAATAGAATGAAAGATTAAAAAAAAAAATAAATCAGGATTAACCTTTTGTGCACACGCTTTCATTTTTTTTTAATTCTTTGCATTTTTTTTTAAATTTTCTGTCCTATTTATTATTTTGAAGTAACTATAAGTAAAGGGCCCATTGTTCAAATTCTGCCCCCCCCCCCCACCGAAAAAAAGAGAAAAGCTTGTTTTTCTTTCACCCCTCCCCCCCCCCCCAAAAAAAAAGAAAATAAAAAAATAAAAAAAGTTAAATATTACAAGTTTTTAATTTTTTGGTTTATTTTTCTATTTGTTAATTGATAAATTTAACTATTTAAATCTACAGCCCCTCACTATCATACATAATTAAAAATTTTCTCTAGTGATTTTATTTGTTATTTTGAAGTAAGAAAAGATAGTCATTAAATATTCTTTCTCCCCCACCTCCCCTTAGGAATTTCATCTCACATTAAAAAGGCAATTTCTAACCATCCTGGTTGGGGGTGTGATAGTTTTTTTTCCCTGGTTTAGCCTATTTTTTCTCGACTTCGGGTACTGTTTCTGCAGAATGATTTGGTATTAAATTAATTATACAAGTTCAACGCAGAAATTATAGTAATTTTCTGCCACAGGTATTTTTTTAAATCTGTGCTTATATACGTCAAAATGCACTGAAACTGCATTAATTCATCATCCCCATAAATCCATCTTTATATATAATCAAATATCTAGCTTTATGAAGGTAATGAGTTTTTGTTTAACAGGTATTGAATTAATAATACTCAATTGAATGAAAATGTAGATTTTGGAGGGGATCAAGTAATAAAATTTTAGTCTATATCATGAAAAGTAATAAAGGCCTTTGATAAAACAGAGTATAAGAATTCGTAATACAATTTCTTTCTAGAACACATAATTGAAAATATTTCTTTAATTTAGGTAGGACTGGTCTTCTAAAATATGCTAGTTCGTCTTCCGCCATTTCGGTTCAAAACAAAACACAAGACGACGATTGGCGTTAGAGCTGACTGAACGTTCTCGCTTTCGCCAACTCGCCAAGGGTGGTACTGAAAACGTGAGCCTTCCTGAAAAAGCAGACGGGCACGAGGCGATTGCCCAGGGCGCGCGTTCTGTTAAGGTTCAGAGGGGTCCCGCATCTTTCCACGCAATTCAAAATTATTTTTCTCGTTGCAAAATAATAATAATTTTGTTATGATTTTGATCATTTAAGTTCGCGTTTTAAAAGTTTTCTTTTTTTGTGTGTGTGAGGAGGTTAAATTGACTGCCTTTCTTTGATTTTACTTAAGAATAAATTTATATAGAAATAATTGATAAAGTGCTCAAGCGTATTGACGGATTTCGCACAAAAATTATATGAAAGCTGATACACGGAAAATAAATAAAATTTTAAGAAGCTATAACAGGAAAATTGTTATTTACATGTAAAAACATGTGCTTAGCAGGGCCTAAACTAGCCTTTTTTTGCACCCGGGGCATACATGGATTTTGGCGCTCCCCTCCCTCTTCCACAAAGTATATTTACAAAGAGAATTTTTCTAATTTTATAATAGACGACTAATTTTAAAATTTAAAATATGTAATCATAAAATATGTCATACTGAATTACGTAATCTACAGAGGCGGATCCAAGGTTGAGGTCCCTCTGAACATCAACAAAAATATTCTAAAGATCATTTTTAAAATGACATATTCAGTAGAGTCCCGATTATCTGAGTCCCGCCTAACCGAGTTTCCGCTTTCACCGAGTTATTTTCTTCTGATGGATGATGGCTTCTATCGTTATGAAACAGCCATTATAAATGAAGTGTTAGGTGAAAATGAAAGAGCAGCCGTAAAAAGTTAGAACTCTGATTTTCTGGTCCCAATGGGAAAATATTATAACTTTGTCACATTAAAAAAATAGAGCTTTTTTAACACTTTCCAATATAATTTAAAAGTGTTTATGAACTCGCTTTGTCTGTCTCTCTGCCCGTCTTTGCGTGATCTAACTTGCGTAAATATAGTCAGATTGTCATGCAACTTACAAACGCTATTAAAGTTTACTGTAGCATGTTCAGAACTGAAAATGAAGTGTGTACCCAGGGCCAAAACTAGCCTTTTTTTTTATCCCGTGGTAAACATGGGTTTTTGCGCCAGCCCCGTCCTCACGCGCAATAAAGGTTATCAATCGCAGGTACCCTATTAAAAAAAAAAAAAAAAAAAAAAAAAAAAAAAACCCTTAAAATTTAAAAATTTTACTCCTACAAATTTGAAAAGGTTTAACACTCCCATAGATTTAACATTAGCTTACAAGCTCCTCTGTATTTCATGTATGCATGTAAACATTTTTGAGTGAAACGACAAATAAAATATCCATTTGGCGCCCCACCTCTTCGCATTTCGTTCTGGCGCCCGGGGCAAATGCCCCCTCTGAAATATTTTTACAAATCTACTTTTTATTATACAGCTTCAAAAGTTATCTTTTTAACCACCTTTTTTTTTTCTTTTATTCTAAACTACATTAATTTTTTAATGAATTTTTCTTTTAAAACTGGAACATCTAAGAATCTATCTGAGTAATCATTAATTTTGCTATTATGCATTTTCTGCCTTGCAAACACATCGTAATTTTAACAGAGTTGCCAAGTCTCCGGCTTTTTGCCCACCACTATTATCTTAGAGAAAATCTAGCTCTTATGAATTGGCCAAATGTTCCAATTAAATAAAAGATCATTTTCTGTATTAAATTACTGGTATCCAAAAAGCCGGAGACTTGGCAGCTCTGTTTTAAAATATACTGTAAAATTATTCCATAAGTATGTGCCTGGCCTGTTTTTACTTATTTCTGCACGGTCTGAGCCGTGAACTGTGAAAATATAAACGTGCAGGGCGGGACTCGGGCCGAACTTTTATGTTTTACACCGGGCCTGGCCGAGATAGTTTTCGTTCGGGTGGGGCCTGGACCTCGAAATTCCAACCCGTGCAGACCTCTAAATGAGCCTCTTTCCACATAAAAAAAGACGTGGCATTTTTTAAAAGTATGGCTCATGGCTGGTTGTAACCGTTTTCGTTTCTACTCTTTAAGTGACTCAATGTCAAATCCTTTCCTATTTTAAATGACATATACATAATGACAAGCACAGCACAAGCACAAGTTGGGAAGTTTGAGTTCAATAATATTAAAAGAAAGAGAAGAAAAATGGCTCTTTTCTTTTCTTCCCATCAGAACCAACCCCCTTTATCCCTCTTCAAATTCGTCTCAGTTTTTATCTTGCTACATTCTTTCCTTTCATTTTCACCTTTTCCCATAGCTTAAGCTTTTTCAAACTTCAAACGTAGGCCGCAATCCTATTGGACTCCGACTCTTTCACCTGCAGACAATGACGACACAACACACACACATTCATTCATATTCCTAAAACGAAACAGCTCTTGCGTCTCGCAGCTTCCAAAAGACACAAACATGACAAAATTTCGGAGGTACTTCAAATCTGAAAGTTGAGGTATTGGGACAAATTGTCATGGTGTATGGGACAAATGAGGTGCTTCATGTATGAGTTACCCGAGTTTATTTTTATGAAACCACTTAATTTTAATTCCCAGATGACACATTGGCGCCAGAATTTTAGTAAAAAAAATTTCAGTTTCGCATGTATGTGAAATATAGCTTTTTTGGTATTTAGAAATAAATTTGTTTTCGAATTTCGGCGTCATTCATTAATTTCAACGCTTTAGCAATGAAATTGCTTTGCTCCTGAAAGGGTTAAACAAGTAGAAAACTTCTATTTAACACTACAGTCGTGGCCATAAGTTTAGGACAACCACTGAAAATTATGATCCAGACAATAAATTGAATACTCACTCGTTAGTAAAGTTATAAACTCCGTTTATTACATGAATATTACATTTCTACGCATATAAATTAGATTCATTAAACACAATTTTACAGAAAAATCAATATTTTGTTGGTCTGCCGTTAGCTTTTATTACATCCTGCAAACGTTTTGGCATGCTCTCTACCAGACTTCGGCAGTATGCAGTTGGTAATTCTTTCACCCAAACTTCCATAATTGTTTTTTCCAGTTCCTTAACACTTGTTGGCAGTTTCTCAGAGACCTTGTGCTTTAAGAGAGTCTATAAGTTTTCAATTTGATTCAAATCGGGACTGTTTCCAGGTCAGTCAAGGATTTGAATTTTCTTTGTCTTCAAGAACTGTGTAACAATTTTAGAGCGATGACATGGTGCACCATCATGCATAAAAATTGTGCATTTATGAACGGTCATGTGTAATTCTAACTTTTCCTTCAACAAATCCACGTATTTTTTTCCATTCATAGTGATTCCTGGTGGCAGGAAGAACAATGCAGCCGTTCCGTTCACTGACATTCCAACCCAAATCATGACACTTGGGGAGTGTTTAACAGTCTGTAAAGTGTAAGGTTCATCGAATCACTTTCCAGGAGGTCTACGGACATATTACTTGCGTGTAGAGAACTGCTGTATGGTAGATTCGTCCAAAAAAATACCAGGTGCCACTGACGAATTGTACATTAGGCATGTTTCTTGGCAAAGTCCAAGCGCTTAGCTCTCATGGCCGCTGTTAACATGGGTTTTTTCGCAGGTTTATGGGATTTTAAATGAAAGTCGTCGAACAAACGTCGACTTATTGTTCTACGATTGACATCCGCACATTTTGCAAGCAGTACTGACCGTATCTTGCTTGCGGAACTCATTGGAGGACGAACTGCTATCCTCCTAATGACATGGTCATCCCTAGGTGTGGTTTTACAAGGTCGACCACACCTTTTGGCCTCAACATAAGTCCCTGTTTCTTTAATTTTCTTGATCGCATTGTGAACTGCATTACTAATACGTCTTACTAGTTCACTAATTAGTTGTTCTGAATATCCCTCATTATGAAGAATAACAATTTGTGCAAGCTGAGCTTCAGAAACTGATGATTTTCGACCCATTTTCACAGGTTTTCAAAACTTGTAAGACAAGCAACAATTTCGTCTGCGACGCTTATTACTCAAAGATCAAACGAAAGAGAATACAGTACTCCACTGCCAGACGGAATGACGTCATCTGACGCAATCGATTTGATTTATGACGTTAACAGTGGTTTCAATTATCAAAACACTAGTTTCTGAACGGTGGTCCTAAACTTTTGGCCACGACTGTAGAATCGCCGGAAATTTTACTGAATTGTTATAAAAATATCTTAGACCGAAATTTTTATTTGAAACTATATAACTTATTTCTCTGAGGTACGTTTTAAACTTATTTAAAAAGAAATTTCTGGTGATAATCGATATATTTTTATTTGGTACCGGTCAAAATGACCGCTATGGCGGTTCTAGTGTTAAAGGGCATAGCCGGATAAGCATTGGAAACATGCCTTTCAATCAGATTTCCTGATTTTTTTACCAGCTGTGGCTACATATCTGACAACATATTTCCCCTATTATTACCCAATAAATATTGATATTTAATGAGATAAAAAATGTTTTTTCGATTTTTTAAAAAACGGATTTTCTCAAAAACTGCTCCACGGAATTTCATGCCTTTAACTGAGGATGTATAGATACCAAAGATGCATAACTGGTAATTTTTGTGTAATTTTCTGTTTGTAAAAACTGTGTGCAATGGCGAAATAAAAATAAAAAAATAATAAAAATCATATCTTATGATTATCCGAAAATTACCATTTTCTTGTAAAAAATCCCCCATATGTGCTCGTATATTCTATATAAATGCTGAAAATTTGCGTTGGGTACTATATATAAATATTAACAAAAATCTATATTAAAATTATTGAAATAGAGTATAAGGCGGTATTTGAGGAGGAGTTACTCAACTTCGACATCTGAAGAATTTTTGGAACAAAGTCAGCAGACAATATGTCAACTGATGTATTTTAGATTCCATTAAGCACATAAGCTGCTGAACTGAAGTTTTTCAACTTCATGTTCATTTTGATATCGACAGCGTTGAGAATGTTGCTCATGTGATCATTAAAATTTAAAATACAGCAATTTTGTATCTGTTTATTCCAAAAATTCTTCGGGTGTCCAAGTTGAGTAGCTCCGCCCCAAATAACGCCTTAAAATGAATTTGAATAATTTTAATATACATTTTTGTAAATATTTATATGTAGTACCCAACGCAAACTTTCGGCATTTTATATAGAACATACGGGCACATATGGGGAATTTTTTTAGAAGAAAATGGTATTTTTCGGATAACCATAAGATATGATTTTTTTTTAAACTTTTATTTCGCTATTTCACACAGTTTCTATAAACAGAAAATTTTGCAAAAATTACCAGTTATGCATCTTTGGTATCTATATATTCTTAGTTTATGGTATGAAAATCCGTGCAGCAGTTTTTGAGAAAATCCGTTTTTTAAAATATCAAAAAAATATTTTTATCTCATTAAATATCAATATTTATAGGGTGATAATAGGGGAAATATATTGTCAGATATGTGGCCACATCTGGGAAAAAAATCAGGAAATTTGATTGAAAGGCATATTTCCAGTGCTTATCCGGCTATGCCCTTTACTGGAGGAAGCTCTTTCCGGGGGTAATCAACCCCTGCAAAAGCGGTTACAGTTGAAGCTTCACTATTTTAAAGATATGTCAGTTCCTCTTTATTAATAGTTCCATGGTGCGACCCACCGCGCCGGCGTGGACGTGTTAATATAAACAAAGACACTTTCTGCTGTAATCGCACTTTTTAAAAAATGCATTTTATCAGATTTGAAGGTAGTGCAAATAAAATGAATATTTCTTGTCAATTCTCATTGGAATTGAAACATAAAGAATGTATAACACAGTTGCACAACATATTTTAATTATCTTGCAGATAAAATTACGAATTTTAACATAGTAAGTTTGTAGCGAAAAAAAAATTCATAATGCTATTAATAGCAATTTACTTTCAGAAACGATGCAGATTAAAATCATTAAAAAATTGCTGTTTCGCGTATTACAGAATAATTCAAAATTAGTTTCTGAGTAGTAAAATAATTTGTAAGTCACAAAATTAATTTAGGGTAAAAAATAATATAGTATATATATAAAAAACCTTCTACTCAGAAATCTGAATATGTAAAATATTTTATAAAATGTTTTACAGAATCAAGCATAATTTTTCCTTTTGATCTTTTCCTGTTCCATGCTGAAATATTTAAAATATGATTTTAAACTGTAGTTTACATAATATCTTTGTTCCCAGATAGCATGAACATTAGCAGAAAGTTTGATTTTTTCTGACTTTATCTTGCCGTGACAAATTTGAATTGAGAAATTCGCAGCAAATTTCCCGCAATGCATACCATCCCCTACTTGCATGAGTAGTTTGTTGTGAAAATGATGGCAAGACTGTATTTAACACATTCACGCCGGCGTGCATCACCGGTGGGTCACGTTTGACTGCCGCATCGGTCGGCGTGCATCACCGGTGGGTCACACTCCACTATTCCATAGAAGGCGTGTACTACAGGTGGGTCACACTCGACTATGCCATAGACGGCGTGCACTACAGGTGGGTCACACTTGAATATACGAAAATTCAGTAGTAAAAACAATTCAATATTATAAATCTTATACATTCACGACGGGAAACGAGAATTCTCGTTTTCATTCAAAAGATATCATTAACTAGGGGCGTGGCTTCTACCTTACAGAAAATGCATTTATATGATGTTGTCCATATTTCTTTAGATTTTAAGACATTTTATTTTAAATTCGTACATATTCAGTCAATAAAATCACGTCTCTAATGAATTTGCTTACTCCTTACGAATTTTCAGACATTCACAATCAACTCTGCTTGTTATATTTGAGTTCAATGTAATAAATATGAGGTGGGCGTGTCATTATATACAGTGTCTGAATAAGCGAAAGTACCGCGCCGCCAGATGAAGCAAAAGATGAATTCAAGAGTCGCCTCACAGCGAAAAACATGAATATAGGCGCCGGCGTGAACGTGTTAATTCACGAAAGGGACGAAAGCAAAATATTCCTCTGTTGAGAAAATAGACAATCAGCACATACGCATCACCGCTTTTTTAAACGCTATACTTTTCAAATGCCAAAAAAGGCTCGTATTGAAAGGGACAAATATTACCCTAACTTGTTTATGGTGATGAAAACGATGCATGCGCCTTCTGACGGTGTTTTCACATCAATAGACCTGATCAGGTCTATGGACCCCTCCGAAGGGGTTAAACCTATAGTGTAACAGTTTCAAACAGATAGTGGGGCGTGGAAAGATTACTATTTTGCAGTAAGTTTGCAGTATTATGATTACTTGTTTGCCGTTAATTTGCAATAAATTTGATACAGCATCAATTTAGCTTGCACGACATGTTAGCAGCAAGTTCAAAGTGCGGTGACTTCGGCGTTTGCGTTATTTTGTTGCAGTCTTGTTATGAACTTTCAGTCTAGTCATGCTGAGCTTGCTGCAACTTTGCAGGTTTTCAAAGCAAGACTGCTTCAAATTTTCTGAAAATTAAACATGCCATCTGGGTTCTAATCCTCAAAAACCGAAGGTTAATACTTTTTGATTAAAAAAATGCACGCGGGATATTTATTTATTTTTTTTTTAATTCAAAAAAATATTTTTTTAAATATTGTTTTGAAGATTTATCATACACGTTCCGTCATTTTTGACGGGAGTTATATACTAGTCTTTTTATAGACTTTTATTTACTTTTTATGAAACTACAAAGTTATTATTAAAATCATTAAATGATTATACAATTATTTAATTCCAAAATATGGAATACCTCAACGTTTGACATTTCTATACTTCTGCAATATGTGTATGCATATATAATCCGATTTTCGAGAAATCAAGTGCATAGCTGCCAACTTTTACGCTTTTTTGCTACCACTAAAATTTAACAGAGATTTTCACCTTCATAAATCTTAAGATTTCGACGATTAACCCCATAACCCTTTCAGGGGCGGTGATGCCGTTACGGCATCACATAATTTTAATCCCCATTTGCAACATTGGCACCAGTTTTATTGAATGAAAACTTCACTTTTATTAACACGTTCACGTTCTATATTCATGTTTTTCGCTGTGAGGCGGCTCTTGAATTCATCTTTTGCTTCATCTGGCGGCACGACTTTCGCTTATTCAGACACTGTATATAATGACACGCCCACCTCATATTTATTACATTGAACTCAAATATAACAAGCAGAATTGATTGTGAACGGCTGAAAATTCGTAAGGAGTAAGCAAATTCATTAGAGACATGATTTTATTGACTGCATATGTACGAATTTAATATAAAATGTCTTAAAATCTAAAGAAATATGGACAACATCATATAAATGCATTTTCTATAAGGTAGAAGCCACGCCCTTAGTTAATGATATCTTTTGAATGAAAACGAGAATTCTCGTTTCCCGTCGTGAATGTATAAGATTTATAATATTGAATTGTTTTTACTACTGAATTTTCGTATATTCAAGTGTGACCCACCTGTAGTGCACGCCGTCTATGGCATAGTCGAGTGTGACCCACCTGTAGTACACGCCTTCTATGGAACAGTGGAGGTGACCCACCGGTGATGCACGCCGCCCGATGCGGCAATCAAGCGTGACCCACCGGTGATGCACGCCGACCGATGCGGCAGTCAAACGTGACCCACCGGTGATGCACGCCGGCGTGAATGTGTTAAATATGCGAAAATATAGCTTTAGTTGTTTACAAATAAATTTTCTTGCAAATACTGGTGTCATTCAATTATTTCAACAGTTTACACACACAAATGCCTTGCCCCTGAAAGGGTTAACCTACAATGACAGGCATAGCCCGAGTACGATGATCGAGCCAAATGTAAATTTTTCTTCCCACTAAAATTTCACAACAAATATAGTTTAATTTAATCGTCGAATTTCCATGATTAAACAAGGCGAAAATCTCTATTAAATTTTAGTGGTAGCTATAGATTTGCCAAACCGTAGGTTAAATTGTAGGTTAAGGGGTTAAACAAGAAAATAGTTACTATAAAATTTTAGAGGTAGGAAGAAAGCGTAAAGGTTGGCAGCTATGCAGGTGCGAAGTATGTTTGAAATTATTCTTGAGTTTACCAGTAAAGAAAAGAGAAAGAATGTTGTCCACCTGTTTTGTTGATAAAAAGTTCTTCCTGCACACCTTCCCTCTCCGTGCGGGGGCAAGTGCGAGAAGGCGTTATTACTGTTGAATACATTATGTAACAAAAATCTATTATTACATAGTTTACATCTATTGTTAAATAATAACTATTTCTTTTTAAGATTTTCTTTGATAAAGAATTATTTCATATACAGTCGAACCTCTATTTAACGAAGTCATTAAATCTCGGAAAAAAGTTCGTTTTGAGGAAAATTCGTTAAATAGAGATTCACCTTTTAAAATACTTTAAACTACATAAAACAGATTTTAAATTCATAAACACTAAATATTTTTACTAAAAGTAATTAATCACATTTTTTTAAAATAAATTATATCGATTTGTTTTATTTATTTTACCCACCAATATCCATCATCAATTCATTTTTTCTATGTGTTTAAATCTTTGAAATCTGCAAGGTAAACAAAACATTGTTCGGGAATACACTGTATTGTCTGTTTAAAATAAGTAGTTTTACATTAAAATTAACGAATTTTAATGACATTATCGTATTTATTATTATTATAACAAATAATTTTAACCATACATTAACATATGCGTCCTTAAATTTAATTTCTGAAAAATTCTGTTAAATTTGCCTGAGTTTTTTTCTTTTAAAAAGTGCTTTCTCTCATAATACGTCTCGCATCTTTGCAATGCACCAAAAACCCCTTCATGCGTATTTTCTTCTAACTATAATATACGTAGGATTCTTTCAAATTATTTTAGCATTTCATCATACGAAGTTTCGTTAATTCCTGCATCGTGTTCATTTCCATCATCATCATAGTTGTCTTCATCGCAGTTCATTGCTGTATTGTTTTTATTTTTCACACTGTCGAAAATATCCAATTCGGATAGTGTTTCCGAGGTCTCAATTTCAGAAATTAAGTGAAATACAATCATCAATCAGCGCATCATGGTTAATTTCTTCTTCTTTTCTCATCTGTATCCACATTTTTTTAAATTACTCTAAAGGATTACCGTCTTCGTCTTCCGTACTTACCGAATTCACACTGCTGACAAAGAAGGCGCCTGGTAAAACCAATTAAAGGCCATTGAACATCATAAAATGTGTTTAAAGAAAGAATAAGTTTGAAATGTCCAGAAATATTTTGAGAAATGGGGAGAAAAGAAAATTAGATCACAAGAAAAAGTTCGCTAAATAGAGAATGCATTTCGCTATTTGGAGGTTATTTTACGAAGAAATTCGCAAAATGTTCTTGGTTCCAAGGAAAATTTCGCAAAATAGAGAAATTCGCAAAATAGAGGTTTGTTAAATAGAGGTCCGACTGCATAATAGATATTTTATTGACTTCTCTTCATTTGAATCAATAAAGTATGCAAATAATAAATATATAAGCCTGTCTGTATATCACTGCAAACAAAAGAAAAAATTGCAAAAATCAAAAGAATTTTTAGACATTGATAATGATATCATTAGGGCGGGGGGGGGGGGGAAGGGTGTTCGAGGGATGATAACGTATGATATCGTAAGGGGGAATGGGGTCCAAAATTATAAAAAATTTGATAACGTTATATATCTATAGCCCCTAAGTAAAATCGTTGGGATTTGCGATTTTTTTTATTCTAACCAATGTAACTGTTTTTCTTTAAATTGCTTATAGCGAATGTTATATTATTTTCAATATGAAATAAGATCTATGTTTATATTGTACAAAAGCAAGTAAAGTAACCCCTTGTTATATCGGGCATTCGGCTATTTCGCTCTTTTTTAGCTGTCCTCCAATAAATTTCCGATTTGCCGATAAAAGAATATACAGAATAATTCAGTGGCATTTCTTTACATACATTTTTACGACAATGAATTTATTTCAAAATTTCACTGATGCATAAATTATTTCTGCAGTTCAAGGATATTGCATACTGATCCATTGCATACTGCAAAAAGTTTTGCACGCAGTTCGGATGTCCCGAAAACAATAGTCCTCAAGATTCTGCACACTGTTCTGCGGATGTTTCCCTATCGATTCCAGCGCGTCCAGATGCTGCAACCTGGAGACGAGCAATAGCGTTTGGACTTCGCAAATTATTTTCACATAAGATATGATGACGATAACAGCTGGCCACTGCGAATATTGTGGACGGATGAGGCACATTTATCTTTAACTAGGAACTTGAACTCCAAGAACTGCGTTCACTGGGCTGATGAAAACCCTCCCCATATGACACCAACGCCTTTACACGACGCTAAAGTGACTGTGTGTTGCGGCATAGCAAACGCAATCGTTCTCCGTCCGTACTTTTTCGAGGATGTTATTTCCACAGGTAGGAAAATGTGCTCCATCACAAGTGCTTGGTATACAAAAATGTTGCAGAATTACGTAATTCCAGAATTGCAGAAGCGAAATATCGTTTATGATATTGTATGGATGCAAGATGGTGCTCCTCCACACGTCGCCACAACTGTTCGACAAGTGCTGCAACAGCACTTTGATGGTAGAATCAATTCTCGTAACTTTATAGTTTCGTGGCCACCATGATCCCCCAACCTCGCTCAATGAATTTCTGGTTCTGGGGTTATCTGAAGTCAAAGGTGTTCACATCAAATCCAAGAAATTTGTTAGAATTGAAAGATGCCATAAAACGTGAAGTTGTACAGATCCCTTCTGCGATGTTACGTTCGGCATTGTTGTCAACAGTCTCACACATGCAATTCATTATTGTCTGCGAAGGTGGGCATGTTGAAAACTGCTAATTCGAATGAATGTTTTTTTCTCTCTTCTCTCTTGTGTTGTCATTGGTCCTTTCAATGGTCTTTTTTTTTACAAGTGTTTTACGCGGGCAATTTTCATCGTACGTGTATCATTCCAACGCCATTTATGCTTTTTCAATGCGCCGATGAATTTGTGCATGAAAATAAATGGGTGTTGCCATTCGAAAATTTCGATTTTTTTCACTGTAACCGTAACCGTGAGAGCTCTATTGTTTTAAATCATCGCGCATACCTTTAAATAAGTATATCTAAAATTTCTTTTCGATTGGTTGAACGGTTAGGCCGCCAGGGGTTCATATATCGGGGAAGTTTTTTTATGACTACCCTGTACCTTTCATATTCCGAGAGAAAAAAACGGGCTTCTTAACTGCACCATAAAGAAAGAAAAATCTATGATCACATTTTTGTATGCCTTTTATTTCTCGTTCACTAAACCGAATATTTATATATACATATATACTCATTCATATTCAAATATGTATTCATTTTCATCAAAAACATAGTCCTGCTTAAAATTTTTGTGAAAATTCCAACAACCCGATTTACAAAAACCTAGACTTGACCCGCAAAAATCCTTCAAAAATCCTGAACCCGACCTGCAGAAAGAAAATTAAAGTCACCCTACAAGGAAAAAGAAAATTAGGGAAGTAAACTGCAGTCACGAATGTTTTTGAAAGTGCTAAAATTCGTATTTTTTAAAACCGATTAAACCGTCGAAGAGTCTCAGCTTTAAATATGTATTTTTGTGAATCTGTACTTCTGAAATCGAACCCCTATGGTAACGTTGCCGAAAGGTGGACAAAGTCAATCGTGAAAACAAACGTAAATAAATAAATAAATAAAGAAGTTAACAACAATATATTTTTTAACTGATTGCTGCGTTTAAGACGTAAAAGTACAAATTTTAAGAATATGTCTTTCTTTTTTCATATCAAGAACGGTTCGGTTGATCGGAGTTAAAATATTCGGCCCCAAACCCCCAGCATTTGATGATTCCCTTCTACGCGTTCAAGAATTTAAATTTATTATAAATCTTCTTAATATTATGTACAACTTTTATACTGACAAGTTTTTGATAGCATAGCTGCCAATTTTTACGCATTTTTGCTACCACTAAAATTTAATAGAGGTTTTCGCCTTCTTTAATCGTGAGATTTCGACGATGAAATAGTACAATAATTACTATAAAATTTTAGTGGTAAGAAAAAAGCATAAAAGTTGGCAACTATGTGGTAGGACCAATTATTAACGAGAAAAAATAAAATAAATAAAAACGAAAAAAGGGGTTGTTAAAGAAGAAACAAATTTATAGCATCGTCAATTCACAAGATATCAAATCCGCTTTAATTTATTATAAATCTTCTTAATATTATCTACAAGTTTTTGATATGACCAAGTCTTGCAGTAAAAGAAAAAAAAAGTTTGTGTGTGTTGGGGGAGGGGGGAGCATGGATTTCTATCATTATTACACAAACTGCTTGGTTTCTTGGTAAGAAATAAATAAAATAAAGCAATGAAATAATGAGCAAAATCACTGAAATGGTATTGAATGCGGTTAGTTTGCGTCACTGCCCAACCTCTTAAGACGTAAGGATATGGAGAGGTCAAAGTAAAATAAATACCAGAAACTTTTATAAAAAGCCTTTGATATTCCATCCCATTATTATATTTTGTAAGTATAAGTTGCCGACATTGCTGGACAACTTATTAACATGAGAAGCTCGCTTATCACACTTGTATGTTAACGTTTTAATACCTAAACACTTAACTTTAAATTCTTTCCGGCTTGAGATTTATTTTTAACATTGTTTTCCATTTAGCTTTAAATGAGCTTTAAGTAGGAGAGTGGAGGGGTTATTACATTTCTTTTTTCGAAATGTTAAAATTTTTTTAGAAACAATTATTATGGAGCATATTTTTAACCCCCTAACAGTGTGGCCCAAACTGGATTCGGGCAAGAACACTTTGCTTGCTTCGTTATTAAAAACATTTTGATACCACTAATTTGTAACTGTAAATTTATCTTTATTGATTGTCAGATATTTTTCGATTAAGTAAGGTAAATATTTTAGTATGGAAAAAGTGGTGACCAGCCTCATTTTTTATTTTTTGGTAAGAAAACAAATGTCACAGTTAAAGGGTTAATTTATATTATACATAAAAAAAAAACTACCCACAAAACATTATCATATGTCCCAATAAAATATATTTTTTAATACCGAAACATTGATAATTATATGAGGCGCTCACAGCCACAGTAGACCAAGTCCATTTTGAAAGAAAAATAAGATAGTCCATTTAGAAGGTGCATAAAATTGGTTTTATCCACTCCCACAGTAAACCAAGTCTGTAAACAGATGACATATGTAAGAAAGTATGTGAAAACAGACTTGGTTTTTTTTTTTTTTTAAATAGACTTGGTCTACTATGGTTGTGAACCCCTCATATGTGACACAAAACTATATCTTCGAGAAAGGGGATATTAGTAAGAGACAAAGTAAAAAAAAGCGATTAAAAAATTACACTAAACTATATATTTTTCAACCTTAACATTATTATTACTTATCCATTAAGATGTTATTATGATTTATATATATATTTATATATACAGAGATATGAATATCTTCATTTTTAACAATAAAATGATATAACGTAAAACATGTTGAATAACTTATATTATAACTGACATGTCAGTTTTTACCAACAAGATATCAATTTAAATTCCCCTTTATGAATCCGTAAATGATTTTTTAGGTGCACATTTTCTTCAATGTCGCTTATTTAACGCATTTGTTTGTTTATTCATATTATTTTTCTTATTACCCCATCCCACTTTCCCATATAAATAATCAATGCTAATAAAAGAAAGGTGCTTGTCTGTGTATGTGTCCCAGGAAGCACCAGTGTTGAATTCAGAGAATGGCAATAAGATTCCCCCCCCCCCCGGAAGATTTGAGATTTTGTGTTCTCAATGGTCAAAAAGTACAAAAAAAGTACAATTTCTCGCAGAAATCCCTCCCGGAAAAAAGTTTCTGAATTCAACACTGGGATGCACAAAGATATCGGCCAATGTTCCTACTAATATCTAACTTATTTTAAACTTGTTTTTCAAAGAATTGTTTTTTTTTTTTTTTTTTTTTTTTTTTACATTATAATAGAATTGCATTCTAAAATAATAATAATAATAATAAGTTTCTCGCTTTTAAGAATTTTTTTTCAATACCTTGTTTTTAATATCTCGTTTATATTGTAAATCAGATTTTAATGTTTTATATCGTAAAAAGGATATTATTTTTACAACATTCAGAAATGTCTATCAACAATATAAAAACAATGTTATTCTTCAGAAATTTCAACATTCAGTATTCTTGACTGATTTAGAAGAGGGGGGGGGGGGTTAAATTATTTCTTGCTCCGAGTGCCGCATTAGCCCTTAGGTATGCCATTGCAAATGCTCCTACGAACACTGGCCAAATTTCGGAAGTAGCTAAAGGTCGTACATCAAATATACATCGGCTGATTCATCGATTTAACACAAATTTGTTTTCATTATTTATACAGAATTATTATACAGAGATAGTATTCTAAAAAAATAAAATTTAATAAGGTTGTCCTTTTTAAGAAATTTACTTTTTCAATTCCTTATTATTAATTTGTATTATTTTATGGCGAAAAATGATATTATTTTCACAACATTCAGGGATATTTGCCGACATTCGCAAAAACAATGTCATTTTTTGAAAATTCTAAGATATTTATCGGCATTCAGCATATCTGACTAAGTTTATAATTTTGACCAAAGTGAACGAGCAGTTCTAAAGGACCGCCTACTTATATAGTTTTATATTTATTATAAAATATAGCCTAAACTATAATTATTGAACGTCATGTTTACCTTGATTAAAAAATAAGATATGAGAGATTAAAAATTCTGATATAATTTACTTAAAAGGCGCTAAAATATACATAAAAAGGTCTTTATAGCATTAAAAACCGTCAAAAGACTTAAAAACCCCAAGCGCTTTCTATTGCACTATAACAGCCGTCATCAGGGGGAAGCTGTATACTAAGCTGTAGAGGGCTTAGTATACTTTATGTCGGTAATTAAAGTTGCAGATAAAACGTGAATTTCGTTAACAGATTGCAGAAAAAACGCGAATTTCATCAAAGTATCGCAAAAAAGCTCGAAAATTTCTTCTAAGGATCGCAAAAAACCCCGCGAATTTCGTAAATGGATCGCTATAAAAACCTCGATTTCCTCAAAGGATCGCGGAAAAACACGATTTTTACCAAGGGATCGCGAAAAAAACGCGATTTTCGTAAGAGGATCTCGAAAAAAACGCAATTTTCGTCAGAGGATCGCGACCCCCCCCCCCAATTTTCGTCAAAGGATCGCGGGAAATAAAGACGAAATTCGCAAGAGGATGGCGACTTAGACGCCGAAAATTAGTCGCCAAAGCAAAAAATTTAGTCGCCATCTGACGACTGGTGACCGTGAATCTGCACCTATACTGAATCTGAAGCTTGATCAAAATCCGTGCAATATTTCTTGAGATACAGCTATTGCGGATGCCGTGAAAGATGCAGCATAGCAGCGTCAACAGCTGAGTGATTTGCACCAAAACTAATCAGCACCAGTTTATATCAAGGTCTAATTTAATCTAAAGTTTTGTGAAATTCCGTGCATTAGTTCTTGAGATAGAGCGCCCACAAAATTTTTGTTACATACAGACAGACTCACAGACAGACATTTCCCCAAAATCACCAAATCCTGTTCAGGACCATCTAAAACGCATAAATTGAAAACCGGAAGTTGAATTTTTTCACGATTTCAATACTTTCTTCTTGTAAAGATAGATGAAATTAATAAACTTTTCTTCACTGAAAAAAATGCATAAATTTCTTTCTTTTTTTTAAATACTAAAATTTTATAGTAATCATTGCCTTATCTAATCATTGAATCTCTGAGATTCAAGAAGTCGACTATTTCTATAAAAAATTAGAGGTATCCGGCGTGCTACAGTTGGCTACACCTGCTATAGGTTCCTACAGAAAATTTTTATATAATGCACAATTTCAGAGCAGATGTCTCAATCAAATACTATTCCAGGAAAACTATAAAAACGGGCGGTCCTTCCCTCATAGCATGCATGGTCACGGTGACGTCATTGTGACGTCACTGTAAGTCACTGTGGTCACGTCACATCTGTGACCAAAATGCCACCACTCAGTGACGTCACGTTGTGACTGAGATGTGAACTTCTTAGAAAACTTTAAAAAATTACAAAAATTCTTTAAAACATGTTATTTACTGTAAAATTATATATTTTTCTATCAATTAAAAAAAAAAAAATTGAGACGTCATTGTTATGTCATTGCATGTAACGTACACGTCATATATGTGACCAAAAAAAAAAAAAAAAAAAAAACACCATATTGTAAGTCACAGTGTGAAAAAAATATGAACTTTTAAAATCTTTGAAAATGGAGAGAAATATTTTAAACAGTCCCGAGTTACAGCGGCATGAGGAATGAAAATATATCAGTGGATAGCAAATGGTAAATTCTGCCTCGAAGGGGGGGGGGGGGGGAGGCATAATATATAAAGTGCACGATACAAGCATTAAAGCAATTTGGATAACATATTTAGAATTAGGAGTATTAAATCTGTACAGTATTTAGTTTGCAGAGAGAAAACTATATATATATTTTTTTTGCCAACCAGTGGTATTCGAAACACTTCTGTGGTTTCAAAATAAATATTTTCTATTACAGTTAAGTCTGCAGCTTTTAATGAGCAAGTAGAAAGAGTCTTCAGAGTTTAGTCGGAGTTTTTTTCTGTAAGTATTTTTGAAAAAATTCTACTTCTTTCAGACTTTTCAAATAAATTAACATTTTCCAAAAGAAAAAAAAAATATATACAAAATTTATGCAAAATGATAATAATTAATTATTCGTATTTCAGATTTGTATTTTAGAGATATGACTTTAAAAAAAAGTTATTTTACAAATTGTTTTATTTTACAGAAAATTAATGTGAAAAGATTGGCAGATTGACAAAGAATTCTTTTATTTTATCCTCGATAATCCTTTTTTATTTATTAAGAACATATCGCTCACCCGCAAGAAAAGTGACACATCTCGCAGAAATTCATTTTGCGTTTTATTCCACTAAAAGGTTTGTCATAGGTGCGTCTTGCTACACAAACAGTTTCATAAGTTTAGCTACACGGAAAATCACGTTATTATGCTATATGTCCATTTGTGACCAAAGAAGAGGGGTGGATTATGTAATGAGGTAAAATTATCCAACCCTCCAAACCACATCCTACGTTTTCATTCTTATGTGCTTTACGCTTTTATGTACTTTTCAATTCTTGCATGCAAAGCCAAATGCTATAATTTCATGTGAAAGTAAAATCATGCACATTTTCTTTTGCCTCTCCTGTGAAATTTACTTTTGTCGAGATGTGCCACTTTTTTTGCGGGTGAGCGATATTTTGTGTTTATTACGTGTGAAACAAATTTTACTTTTAGAAAAGGGGGGTGGGGGCTCATTATTACCCTTAAATTGATATTTACTCATTTTAAAAATTTAAACAAAGTTTTATCTAATAAACTCTAATTATTATTAATATTATTATTATTATTTACAAAAAAGAACCTTTACAATCCATTGTAACTTGAATTGTTTGGTAACCGATAAAAAGAAAAGATAAAACACATTGGAAAATTCTTCAAAGAGAAAATTTTAATTAAAGACAGTTTCATAAAATTATTGCGCATTTGAGTTCGAAATCTTTTGTATTCAAAAACAAATAACGGTAAAAAAGAACATCTGCTGAAAATCAAAATCGTCTGCTCACAGAAGAGGAGACGCCGAAAGTTTACTCTGTTTAGAACATCACGAAGTCTACAACACTTTTTTATAAAATAAGAGAAAGAAGCCCGCCATTTTAAAATATTACAAATACACGGATATTATAAATGGGACGTAAATGTAAGTCTTATTTAATTTAAATGTTTTATCCCTGTTTTGTATATTATGATGACTTAAATAGGTTTATGGTATATTAGTAAGGGACTGTTCTGCAATTGTTTTCAGAAACATTTTCCTATTCGATGCTGCGTTGAAAAATATCTTAATCTGCGATCACTTAAAAAGAAAAAAAAAAAAAAAAAAAAAACAGCTGCGCAGAGACTGATTCATAACTGCATTCATAGTGGAATTAATTTAAAGATTAATTTGCTGTTACTTGAGATTGAAAATATGTTGAGACAATGATTTGGAATTTTTTTCGGCTTCTTACTGTTTTGTGTTTCCTGATTACTAACACTTACA
This sequence comes from Maratus speciosus, assembly GCA_963932465.1. NCBI lineage: Eukaryota > Metazoa > Arthropoda > Arachnida > Araneae > Salticidae > Maratus > Maratus speciosus. The sequence goes on along the minus strand of CAWVRF010000835.1, from coordinate 10,636 downwards.
GTAGTTATAGACATTATTATTTTGGAGTTAAATATGATTTTCGATTATTATGATATTACGAAACTATTTCAGATTAGAAATTAGCATTATATTAGGAAAATGTATTTTTACGTATTACAGTAGTGAAACTTTTGAAAGATTTTTCTTTTAGTGCTAATAATATTTTAAATTATTATTTAAAATCATAAATCTTCATACCAATGGCTTTCAGATTTAGCATTTGCCAAAATTATAAAATAATAGAAATTTCTTATAACATATGCAAAGATTTTTGAGATATTGTTAAATCTAATAATACATTTAATTTATCTATTATAATTTATTATTGTTTAATGGTACAATTATAAATATTAATTATTATTTTTAGTGTTTTTCAAATTGGTATATTTATTTTTTTTTAATTGTATATAAGCATTTTTTTTTTTTGCGATTTTAATCTAACATTTAATTATAGACATTCTGAAGCGGTTATTAAATTTTCGTCTATTATAAAATTATTTTCTAAGTTTATGATATACGTAATTATTGGCACTAAAAGTAAAATATGATATTTAAACATTGAAATAAAAAGTTTTTCGTGTCTAATAGGAAGTTTATAGATTAAACTACTTTAGTATATATTTTTTTAAGTCATATTTATTTACATAATATAGGAGTGAATATTTTTTTAAACAGATTAACAGTGTTTAACTTCGGTTTGCCTGTCCGTTTTTGTGTATAGCCGTCTGTCCGCACTCTAACTCTCGTAAATAAACTCGGATTGCCCTGAAACATTTAGATATTGACGTTTACCATAGCCCGTTCCTTATTTCTAATGAAGTTTGTAGCATGTTTAGTTCATTTACAGGGACAGTCAAAAGTATTCCGTTACATTACGGCCTATGGGAAAAAATCGTTTCAAAGGAATTTTAATGATTTTACACGCTTTCAAAAGGAGTAAAATTGATATGCATTTATGAAGCGCATTTAAATATGCATTCTGCTGAATATGCGATGCATAGAATAGTTATTGTTCATTTACAGGGCTAAAAAAGGAATTCCAATACATAATGATATAGGGGTGGAGGGAATTGTTTGTGGCGTACTTTATGTTAATCTATTTCATATATAATGAAATTTATATACGTCGCTGAAGTTTACATACTATAAATTATTTCATGTATAATACAAAGTGCATATAGCATTTACAGGGACATACAAAATATTTCAATACTATATTGTATCCGAAGTACTGTTCATTAGCGATGATTGCTGGAAATGCATTTTTAATTATGATATGCGCTTTTATGATTCACTATATTTATGCACAGTATATGGTGTATATAAATGCTACAATTCATATACAGGGCTACACAAAAGTACTCGTAAAGGTTACTGCGTATGGGCGCAAATTGTTTAAAGGTGGTTTTTAAATGAGCTGTTCTTTTTTACGCTGAACTGCATTTAATTTGCTAAGAAATGTTTGTAGAATATAGATAAAATGATATACAGGGTCACGTAAAGAATTGGATACATTGCCGTCTGTAAATCATAATTTCTGGAAATGTGATTTCAGCAATTTTAAAAGTGTCATAGTTTGAATTAAATTTTAACTAAATAGTGGCGTGTAATAAAAGTTCTAGGTAAACTACAGGATTGTACAAAAGTATTTAGTATCTTTCCATTTATTAGTATAAATTGCTGAAAAAGAATTTCAACCTGTTATGTTTCAATTGCTAAACTAAATTTCCCCATTATATAGTATATATATCAACCTACAGATCAAATACAGGACTGTTCAAAAGAATTAGAAAACATATTTGGCTATGGACGGTAACTGCTGAAATCAGTTTTTCAAATGTTTTATGCGTTTTCTAAAATGTTTACTTTGTTATCTTATTTACGTTATTTCCCTAAATTACGATGTCTTGTTAAAGCATTCAGGAAGCATTGGAAAGTGTTTTATAATCTATGCTTAACGCATGATTTTTCTTACTTGTTTTTTCTTTTTCGCAGATCAGTCTTTTCCTATAAAACATACCAAATCTATTTAGGTCATATTCACAAAATACAATATACACGGGAATAAAAAATTTAAATAAATATGGCTTATCATGTCGTATTTAATAAAGCAATGACTAATCATAACGCATTAAAATCTTACACATTCTTAATATCGAGCTTGTACTCAAGATCAAGCTTAGAACTTAATAAAAAAAAGATGTCAGTTGATAAGCATTGTTTTTTAAGTGGAAAAATTTTAAATATTTTAGAAGAATAGGACTCCAAAATAGCGATATTTTGCTAAAAAGTGTGGTAAAAAGATAAGATTTTACATTTCAAACAAAACTTTATTTCCAAATTGCGCATTTTAAAATACATCACAGTGTTTATGACAAGAACCATCACAGTATTAAAACTTGGAAATTTTTCCAGAGAGAAACATTCGGCTTGCATACAATATTTCAAATGAAAATAAAATTTTAAATTAATTACTTAAAAGGTGCAAAGGCCAACATAGTGAAAAAGATTCCATGCCAGGACTCGAACCCGGGCCATCAGTATAGCGCACTGACATTCTCCCGACTAAACCACATGGAACGATACCCAGCCTGGAAAATTTCTCACTATTACAAGTTGGAAAGGCTACAAAAGCAGCACAAGAAGGGATATTTATCGTGAGCCACCGAGATGGGGCAAACACGAAACTTAATTAAATCCAGCTTCGATTGAAACTACATTAGTACTTGGAAATTTTTCCAAAGAGAAACCTTCGCCTTGAATACAATATTTAAAATGAAAATCAAATTTCAAATTAAAACTGCCTTTTAAGCATGTAATTTGAAATTTTATTTTCATTTGAAATATTGGATGCAAGGCGAATGGTTCTCTCAGGAAAAATTTCTAAATATTAATATAGTTTCAATCGATGCTGGATTTAATTAAGTTTCATGTTTGCTCCATGTCGGTGGCTCACGATAAATATCCCATTTTGTGCTGCTTTTGTAGCCTTGCCAACATATAATTGTGAGAAATTTTCCAGGCTGGGTATCGTTCCATGTGGTTTAGTCGGGAGAATGTCAGTGCGCTATACTGATGGCCCGGGCTCGAGTCCCAGCATGGAATCTTTTTCACTATATTGGCCTTTGCGTCTTTTAAGCAATTAATTTTAAATTTGATTTTCATTTGAAATCATCACAGTGTTTATGACAAATTCGTCACAAATGACACATATTTCACAAATTGGTCACAATGTGACTTCAAAACATTGTCACATTCGTCACAGGTTCGTCACAAAATTAATGCCAAAATAGTCACAAATGACACACTTTTCACAAATTAGTCACACCGTGACTTCACAGAGTGGTCACAATGTGACGTCACAAACGACCTCTAAAACGGCCATAACGACCTCGCATTCTAGTCACTGTGACGTCACATCGACGGTCACAAAATCACAGCGTGACTTCACAACGACGTCGCCGTGACGTCACCATGCCTTACGGGTTCAGAACTTTCCGTTTACTTTGGCCAAGATTTAGGACACCTTGTGCAAAGATCTTGAACGGTACTATTCCATTTCTTTGCCTTGGAATTTGGAATCTTCCAATAGATTCCAGAAATGTTTTATATAATGCAAATCTCACAGCAGACGTCTCCATCAAATGAAAACTATAATACGAAACTACAATAATGGAAAGAAATCAGGGTTGGCAAGTTTTTGACAGTGTGACGGTTTTATCCGGTTTTAACCATGGTTTTAACCGTCAAGTCAAAAACCCCTTTTTGACATAGTTTTTGACAATGACTGTCAAAAACCTAAAATTGAATTCAAAACTGTTTAAAATTGTTTTTACAACAACTTTAAATTTACAATTTCTCATAATTTTTAGTTTTAGACACTTCAATAAACTTTTTGACAGTTTAAGACATTAAAAATCACATATCCTGTATAAAACTCAAAACATGTTTTTGGTTCAACAAGTTGCTTAGAAAATAGAAAATAATTTAAAGTATCGTTACATAAAAAATATAACTAATCAAACTATGAAATAGTTTAATTTTTAAAAATGAAATTACATGGCGAAAATACTTGTGTAATTTAATGTATAAAATAAGATATAAACTAGTATGTTGTGCATCACAAAAGTTTCTTCTATCTCATACATGTATATACTTCAAAATTCACTATCTCAGTGCCAAATTAAATGGCAATCTGTGTTCATCATAACAATTCTAAAAATATGAAATTCCGTGCATTAGTTCTCGAGGTATGACTGTCGCTGAAATCGTGTAAATCCAGCAAAATGCAGCATAGCAGTGCCACTTTTTGGGTTATTTACACCAGAACCTAATTATCACCAACTTATGTCAACGTATAACTGAATGTGAAGTTTGAGGAAAATTCGTGCATTAGTTCTTGAGATAGAGGTATTGCGCAAATCATGACAAATGCAGCACAGAAGAGCCACCTGTTGAGCGATTTGCAACAACACATAATCAGCAGCAATATTAATCAAGTTATTCTTAAATCTGAAGTTTGATGAAAATTCGTGCATTAGTTCTTTTGAGATAGAGCTATTGAGGAAATAGTTCAAAATGCAGCACAGCAGCGCCACCTATTGGGCGATTTACACCAACACGTAGTCAGCATCATTTCATGTGAAGGACTAACTAAATCCGAAATTTATGAAAATGTGTGCATTAGTTCTTGAGATAGAGCTACTGCGAAAATAGTGTAAATCCTGCAAAATGCAGCATAGCAGCGCTATCTGTTGGGCGATTTACACTAAAACGTAAACAGCATCCATTCATGTCAAGGACTAACGGAATCTGAAGTTTTATAAAATACCGTGCATTAGTTCTTGAGATAGAGCTTTTGCGGAAATCCTGCAAAATGCTACATAGCAGCGCCACCTGCAGGGCGATTTACAGAAAAAACTAATCAGCACCAATCTATATCAGGGACTACCTGAATATAAATTTTTATTAAATTCCGTGAATTAGTTCTTGAGATAGAACGCCGACAAAATTTGTGTCACATACAGACAGACAGACGGACAGACATTTTGTAAAAACATGATTTTTGGAATCTCTGACCCATAAAACGTGTAAATCCGTCGAAAACTGGAATTCGAAAATTTTCATGAAACCGATACTTTCTTCTTGTAAAGATAGAAGAAAGTAATAATATACATCTTTTTCTTTTTATATTATTTTAATGTTAGTCCCATATTAAGTGTTTTCCACAAACAAATGATTAAGGATTAAGGCTAGACTCACAGCTACAAAGTTGAAATTATAAGCTCAAATAAGAAACTTTTTAAAACTATTTTATAATGCATAAAAATAAAATTTAACATAAACAAAGTGGCCGCCCCTCCGGGTGGTTCCGATCCGACCCCTTGAGTGGGGGAGGTGACCGGAAGCTCGGCAGAGTTCGTTGTGTACGAATGCGAGGGGGCCGGATGGGGACGATTCGCCACCTCCAAGTGAGACTTGCGGTCGACAGGCCAAGAGTCCGGTGGCCACGGTTAGCGGAGGTCGTGCATAGGTGGGAGCGGTTTTGAGATGTTTACGCAACCACCTCCGGCACCCGGGTTTTCTGGGCAAGCCGGGTAGCGACGCTCCATAGTCTGATCCCAGAGCCGGCGGTGGCCGGGTGGTGACTCTGGGCAAAGGATAGCTAAGGCGATAGGACCCCATCCACCTATTGACTAAGAGGGAGCCTGAAGTATGAGTGAGGGCTTTGTAGTGGAAAGTCCTCGGTGCTCGCTAGTGTCGACGGGGCTCGCGGGAACGCCATGCAGGGACTCCCGGAGCAACCGAAGGGCGAGGGTTACGGAGGCGCCCAAGTTACTTTATGACTTGGGTGGCTCATCCCTCCGAGGACCTCAGCTGGAGCAGTTGGGAGCCGACCCTCAGGGTGGTAGGGTTTGGCGGTGCCCCCGTTGACCAAGGAGCGGTCGCGTGGGGAGGCCAGTATGGCTCTGGTTGCTCCATGTCGTGCCGTGACCCTTGGGAGGGGGTCGGCCGGCAGGTCCACCATCGAACGCTATTCCCGCAGGGAAACGGGCCGGAGGCTCGCCGGTAACGCGGCGGCTCATCGTGCCTCGGGTGAACTCTTGGTCCGATCCAGGTCCTCCGTGTCTATGCGGTACCGGAGTTTGCCTCGCCTGGTGATGAGGACCTAGAGGTGTCTCCACCTAACTTTCGAACGCACTAACAAAGGTAGCGGTCGGTCACTGCACGGGGTCAGGGGCCTTCGGGCCTGGGTACCCTCGACGGCCGTGAGGTAAGGTAGTGGCGGGCGGGCTTTTGTCGGCCTCCACTGGCTTCTCTGTCCTAGGATGGAGTCGAGTCGGTGGGGGCTGGCGGGACTCCGTTCCGTCCAACCCCCTAGCGAGGCGGAGTCTATTCCGTCTAGGTGGAGCTTTCCGTGCCCGCCTGGGGTCGCTAACGGCACCTAGTCTGGGCCAACTGGCTCCCGGCGTGATCCGCGAGGGGTTCCGTCGGTTGAGCCGGGTGGCTTGGGCGAAAAGCCAGGAGCTGGGTCGCTTTACGGCCGGAGGGATTTTCCCCGTCCTCCCTGGTTTTCAAGCTAGGGGCTCCTCACTAACTTTCCTATCGGTTGGCCCACAAAAATGTCTCTGCCGGAAAATGGTATCTGATCTTGGGGGCCTGTCCGTAAATTAAATTCGGGTCGGGAAGCCTCGGTTCAGTCCGTGGGCCCAGCGTCTTTATAGGCGTCTGGTTCCTGCGATGGCTTGCGGGGTCTACCGGCTCGAGTAACCAAGTTTAGGGACCACTTGGTTTTTCTAGCTGGGTGGTGAGGACTGTCGTAGCGGCCGTTCGCCTCTTCTTGGGAATAGCCGTCACCGTGTGCGCTGGGCAGCGGTGTCGGTTTGACCGGAGTTGGCGTGGGGTTCCGCTCTGTTGGAGCTTGTCTGGCGGCGACCTTCGGGACGCGTCGCGGGGCTTGCTTCACGGGTGGTTCCTTGCGTCGACAAGTGGGCCTGAAAATGGCCTGGGACCGGAAGATGAACCCCTCATCTTAACATAAACAAAATGTTCTAAACAATTAAACTGAAACTAAAATAATAAAATGAAGATATAAATTATATGTAAATATTGAAATTAGCAAAACATCTTCTCTTATTGATTTAAAGAACGTTTAATTATAGTAATTTCATATTTTAAATCATTTAATTACTCAGAGAACATTTGTAATGCAATTGTGGTTTATAATTAAAGTTTATGTATACAAAACAGGCATTTTTAGAAACAGACTGGGAGGCGACAGCACAGATAATCATCTCATATAGTTAGAGGCTGAAATTCCAGAATTAGTTAAAACTCGATTCGCATATTAAAATTCAACTGGTCTGCCAAGTTACATCGTAGTAGAAAATACCTGCAAACCAGATTTTAGTGGTTGACTCATAGGTTTACTATTGTGGTTTCCTGCTCCCAGTCCTTCATGTTTTTATACCTTTGAGTGCAGGAAAAGACAATGATAAACCTACGAGACAACCACTAAAATCAGGTTTACAGGTGTTTTCCACCAAGATATGACTTGGCAGACCAATTGCATTTTAACTTGCTAAACGAGTTCTTTCTAATCCTGGAATTTTTTGAACGGTGATTGTCTGTGCTGCCGTCTCATGGCCTGAAATCTAGGTAACTTATTGTCAGTCAGTAACTAGTGGCCACTTTAGCTTTACACAAGCTTTTTTTTTTTAAAGCATAAATTAGATTGCTAAATTCTTTTTATAACAAACTGAACATATAGTAATACAGATATACATTACTTTGAAAAATGTATTTAATAGTACTTTCAATATTTTTAGCTATTTTTCCAAGCATGACAAATTACAAATTAATTAGAATTTTGATATATAATTTTATTACAACTTAACTAAAGTGTAACTAAATAAAAATAATTCATATAACATATAAATTATTATTTAATCAGTTTTTAGCTTGATTTAATATATAAAATAACACTAATGATTGCTAAAAAAATTCTGTATAAGGTTTTTGACACTTTTCGACGGGTTTTTGACATGTCATGTCAAAAACCACTTTTTGACGTCAAAAATCCAACCCTGAACGAAATACATAATTTAATAAAACGAAAACTATAATAATGGACGGTCTTTCAGAACTTTTCGTTCACTTTGGTCAAGGTTAGAAACTTCGTGAGATAAGCTGAATGTCGACATATATAGCAGATGTAGTCTTACAGAAAAATTTTATATAATGCAAATTCCACAGCAGAAGTCACCACTTTTCCACGAAAACTATAAAAATGGGCGGTCCTTCTGTAACGTTCCGTTCACTTTGGTCAATATTAGAAACTTCGTAAGGTATGCTAAATGTCGACAGTTATCTTGATATGTCTACTGTTTTTTGGAATGTCGATAGATATCTGAATGTTAGAATAATAATATAATTTTTACAACATTGGCCAGTGTAAAACTAATATTAAAAATATGGCATTAAAATATCAAGTTTTCTAAAAACGGCAAACTTATTAAATTGTATCGCTTAGAATTCTATCTTTGGATGCTTTCTTGCGTCTTGCAAAAGAGTAAGTAAAATTGTAATGTTGTTTTCTTTGCATTTTGTTTTAAATGCTAAGAAAATATGATTCTTTCAACATTATAAAAAAAAAAAAAACTCAATTACAAATATAAATGTAATCCTTGAGAGTATTAATCATTCTTCAATGTATTTAAAATACATAAATCTATAGAATTATATTATCTTAAATATTGCTTGTATTGCCGTGAAACCTGGAGCTCAGTGAACGGAATATTATGCCCCAAACACTTAGAGGGTTAAAAAGTAATTTTAAGTGATATCTGTGAATATCGGAGAGAGGATATTGTCAGTGATGGAAAATTGGCGCAGAGGTGGAGCCTATTAACACCACTAAATTTTAATAGTTTTTTTCGGCTTATCTAATGACAGAATTTCTCAGTGTTCCTTAAAGGGAAGAATACTATAAAAAGTTAGTGGTGTCAATAGGCTCCGCCTCTGCGCCAATTTTCCACCACTGATATTGTATAACTGACGTACAACATTCAGCGATTTTCGAGATATGGTCCAAAAAGGTGTGACTTGTATTACATGGGTTATGGCTAATTTAGAGTTATATCAAGCAAACTTTTTAGTTCATAAATACTGGTTGGTAAAAAGGGTAAAAGTCGGCGGCTATACACTGATAATGGCCAAATGAACCCTTTATATCACCGTATTGCATATCACTAAAATATCAAAAACTCATTGCTGCTTATACTGCGGACTTTAACCCTTTCAGGAGCAAGGCACTTCTATTACTAAAATACTGAAATGAATGAATGACATCGGAATTTACAAACGATTTTATTTGAAAATATGTAAAAGCTTTTCTACACGTACTTAATAAAACGAAAATTTTCAATCCAAAATTTTGGTGTCAAATGTCCCATTTAATGATTAAAATTAGGTGGTCCAAAAGTGAACCACCGACCTTGAAGGGGTTGAAAGGCAATTTTATTTATTGCTGCTATCTTCCAACACAACAATTAATATAAATTGCTCGTAGAATTCTCAAAAAACTGCGAAACTCAGTTAATTTTAAATGAGAAAGTTTTATTTATCATTTGAGTAGTTTTACATGGTTATTGCTGAAGGGAACTTCATAAATTTTGTCTGATTTAAAAGGCTGGAGATCTCCAAAAAGAGATTTTTTTTTTTTTTTACAAAGGTAATTTCCTACGTTTTGTATTCGGAAATTGACAATATGTAACAGAAGTATCTAATTTTCCGTTTATTTGTAGATGTGAAAATGTACCTTTAAGTCAACTATCTTTTACTCTTTTGTTCTAAACTTTTTAAATTATTTTTTACATGCTTAAAATAGAATGATGTATTTTAACCCCTTGAGGGGCGGTGGGATATATTTTATCCCACCTACGATTAATGAAGATTTACACCAGAAAAAAATTATGAAATTTTACTTTTCTAACTTTGGTGGGAAAAAGTCGCAAAATTGCTTTTCCTTATTTTCAGATAAAATTTTACTAATTTTCCGGAGGGAATTCAGCATTACACAAACGTAATTACTTGCCCCTCAAGGGGTTAACATGTAATATAATTAAGGGTGTATTCGAAAAAATGTTTTTCCACCCTCAACAGCTCGAAATTTTCTGAGACATTTTCAGACTCATTTTTAAAAGTAAAAAGATGAAACTTGCTGGGGGTGATTTTTGAAGACATGTTTAACATGCCGTGTGATTTCATTTTCAGCTCAATTAATAAGAATTTGATTTTTAAACAATTATTTTCTCAGTATGACCATTTTTTTCATTCCCAGATCGCCCGCTTCGGAAAATTCGGTCCAAAACGCCAACTTTGACAGTGTTTAATACAGTATTTTCTGCATTTATCAAAAAATCGAGAAACACGGCACATTATGTAGTTTCTAAATAAGAGAATTTCCCAGTTTGGTGCGTTTGAGAGCAAAAACGAATTTTAAAATGAAACAGAAAATAAGCAGTTTGGATCGGAATACACCCTTAAGGAATACATTGGTAGACATTTACACATAACAATTGAATTGTCCGACTCTTAGGATGGTTTTAATCACAAAAAAAAGTCAAGTATCTGG